>JBBBDQ010001022.1:815000-830000 GCA_037127315.1 Ascarosepion bandense | reverse complement strand
ATTCTGACATTTTTATTAATCACTTGCAGTAGTTTACTTAGAAAACTTTTTTTGTAGTGAATACTCATGTTTGGGCCCCCATTTTATTTGAAATACAAATACTAACAATGTGTATTACTACTATCGACTTGCGCACTCGAGAACTAAATAAAACGTGCTCTCTGTCAAGATTCAAACCTGCTTTCACCTCTGTTGGGGGAACCATTTTCAGATGAACTTTAATCGCTTGACATTAATGTATGTAAAATAATTTAACCAATTTTTTTTCTTCCTTTGTTTTTTTTTTTTTTACAGACGTCTGTTAGCATCTGTAAAATAATTTGACTAAAATTCCTTGGAATTTCAATGGACACAATGTTCTGGCAGCTGTCGTGTAGATAGATCTGACAAAATTACACTTCATATCTTCTGACATCCATACAAAAGCACTGAATGGAAGACCAGCTTTCAGCCGTTGCGTCTAGAAGTTAGTCAGGTGCCATACGTGATACACACTTTGGGTGATCATGTCTCAAAAGAGACATGACTGACTAGGCAGAAGGTTTTCCCGCAGTAGTTTGCCTTTGCTTTCTGCAGTACGAGAGACGGATTAATATCTTTTCCAAGGGTATTTGTGCGTAAGTGAATGCAAGAAATTCAACTGGAATTCGCTGTCCAAGTTTTCGTTCCGAGTCGATATCTTTTGCACCACAACGCACATTTGGACTAGAAGAATTTGCTTAATTCAAAGTTTTAATTTAAAACTGTTAATTCTCTGTGTTCCTGTGACTAGTGTAAACCTAATTATCTCCCTTAGAT
This sequence comes from Ascarosepion bandense, assembly GCA_037127315.1. NCBI lineage: Eukaryota > Metazoa > Mollusca > Cephalopoda > Sepiida > Sepiidae > Ascarosepion > Ascarosepion bandense. The sequence continues at coordinate 829,202 of JBBBDQ010001022.1, read as the reverse complement.
TAATGTCGCTTCAACTTGTCTTAATGGCTACATTAATTTTTAAATAATAACAGAAAACTTCCTCTCTCTCACTTTTAATAAAACCTAATTTTGGCAATAATTGATTTTTAATTTTTTCAGTTGATGAGATTAAGAAATTAAAGATTATTATTGTGGTGTATTTTAAATATGACCCATAATCTCAATCTGCTCTAAAAGTATCTTTGAGTTTGACTGAGTGCTTTTTATTGCCTGTGTTAAGCAATATCCTTTCTCACTAGCCATTAAGAATTAAATTCATAGAAATATTTTTAGATAGTCATTGTTTAACAGTGTATGCTGATGGCATAAAGGTTAAGTTGCAGGTTGTTCATGAGTCGTGGCTTTGTTGAATTAAAGAAAAAAAAACAACAATTCCATATTGTTTGCAAGCAAGTGTGTGTTTTATTTTGTTTTTAATCCTTTCACCCCAAGCAAGGCAATAGTCACTAACACACATAGGGTTACTGGGTGAGAGAATATGAGGTAAAAAAAATGAAAAACAGCAATAAAAGAACAGGAATTAACAAGACCGAAATGATTGACATTGCATAAAATTTGAATTAAATTAATAATTAAATTTTATTAAAATGATTGACATTGCATAAAATTTGAATTAAATTAATAATTAAATTTTATTAAAATTTTCATCAATATTTTAACAATTTAAAAATATGAAATCTGTTATAGTTCAGCTAGTTTTCTTATGTAATTTATAATTTCCAATTTTTTTTCAGTCTTGATCTTTAAATTTTAATCTACATAATTTAGTAATTTCTCTAAACAATTAAACATTTTATTAAAATGAAAAATTAAAAAAAAACAATTCGATACTGTAGTTTATTTTTAGCTGCAATATTTTAAGAAATTTCTTAGTTAACTCACTAGAATATCTTGTCTTTTACTTTTCCAGGTTTTAAGTTTAATTGCACTTTTCCTGGTTTAAAGAATATTACTTTCACTCGCTCATTTTTCCATAAAAGAATTAAGATTCCAAATTCTCTCTAACTTGAATCTCTAATTTGTTCATTTTAACATACATTACATTTTAGAAATCAATAAAAGTTTTCCTCACATACAAATACACACATGCAATAATTTTTCATTAGAACTGTAATTACCAGGCTACCAGTTGGGTCACCTATGGCTAAAAGCTTTTTTCGCCATACAAGTAGTAAATTTGCTTTTTGTTTGAGAATTAGTTTTTTTGTTTTTTTTTAAATGTATTATCTCCCTTGATTAAGTAGTTTTCTTAGAGCAGACATCTTAATACTGGACATGTTGAGGCAGAGTGTTGTTCAGTCCAGTCAAACGTGATTGTGCATGAAATGAATATTTGGATAAAACAAGCTAGGGTGACTAGTTAAAGATGTTAATGTATTCTGTCAAAGAAAATTAAAGACACATGACTTGAATATGAATTTTCCTTCACAGATTTGCATACAAAGACTACAATTACTACATAAAACTCAAACATTCTTTTCCTTCATAATGCACAAGTCAGTCAGTTGAGTGCCATACATGATACACGCTTTGGCGATCATGTCTCAACAGACACATGACTGACTGGGCAGAAGATTATCTTGCAGTAAGTTGCCATTGCTTTCTGCGGTAGACTGGTTGCCGACCAAGGCTATAGAACCCAATCTGTCCTGTTATTTAACCCATAACTGGAAGGAATAGGCGGATTAATACCTTTCCCAAGGGTATTTGCGCGTAAGTGAATGCAATGACTTCAGCTGGGATTCGAACTCAGCTCCCCGATTTCTCGTTCCGAGCCGATATTCAATGCACCACAACGCAAAGTGTAATTTTGTCTCCATTTACATTCAAGGACTCAAAATTTCTGACTCTCAAATAACTAAATAGAGAAACAACTATAAAGAAAAAATTATGAAATTTTTTGATAATTTTCATATAATGAAATTATGGGAATATTAAAATTGTGTAAACTTGAACCAGTGTGTTTTCAAAAAACTGTCAAAAAAGAGTTTTTCTGTTGCTCAGTAATGTTTCCTATATTTTTTTAAATAAGTAATGATTAAATTGTTTAAAGTAACTTTGTTCTTGAGAATTTACAACAAAAATAATCACCACTTTAGTTATATTGTTTATTGTAATGGTGAAACATTGGCAAATTACCAATTAACCAAATTTTAAAATGGTAAAAAATGATTTCCTTATGGTTTACATATTCTAATAATTGAGTAAATATTCAAAAATTCAAGAACAAAAATTTTCATATTTACTACTTTATAAATCAATAAAGGATAAATTGTATTTTTTGAGTGTCTTAAATGTGAAATTCTTCCCTTCAGTTATAGGTTAAATAAGACAGATTGGGTTCTATAGCCTTGGCTGGTGACCAGTCTATCGCAGAAAGCAATGGCAACCTACTGCAGGATAATCTTCTGCCCAGTCAGTCATGTCTCTTTCAAGACATGATCGCCCAAAGTGTGTATCACAAATAATTAAATATAATTAATTAATATTGTAAATGTAATAGTGCTTCATGTTTTTGTGAATTCTCAAGAAAAAAAAAAGAAAAAGTAAATTCACTTTCATCATGTCTTGGTTTTGTTAAATTTTAATCCTCTATTTTTGAAACAAACATGGTGGAGGAGTGAAGATAGTGATGGCAATGCCAATGGAAAATTGTCCTACGTTTCGGTTGTTAAAATGGATTGGCTGAAACATTGTGCTTTGTTTACCTTCAATTTTGAGAAAAGTCATTATCATTCAAAGAGTTGTTCAGAATGTTGAACACATTCTTTGTTTCTGTCAGCTGGTTCTGCATTTTCCTCCTATGACGCTTCCATCAGTCGATAATAATTTCAATTTTCACTGAATACCATTGAAACTAAACTTCATAAATATTTGGCCACCACTTTGTGATAGCATTGAAATGGTTAAAATGAAGATAGCAAATTGTAATTTTTTTTGTGTGTTGTAATTTGGTTCAGCATATTTGTCTTGGTGTCGATATTCAGTCAATATTCCAATATTGAATATGAAGATTGTATGATGGTTATTTGTGAGGCAATTGTAATTTGAAAACAAAGTTAAAATTCCAGACTAGTTTGTTGCATTCACTTTCACTCTAATATTTTTTTTGAGGAAGGCGTGAATCCATCACTTTCACCTGCACCCCCAGCTATGGATTAAATAGGAATGTTGATTGGTTGCCATCAAAGGCTGAAGATCCCAATCTAAGAAGGGCAAACCCTGAACTCACTCTGTGGAATTGTATAAGAGCTTTCCTTTTCTTATCTTTCTCTAGAAGGCAAGACAATACAGATAACTAAGTAAAAAATCCATGGAGTGCTGATCATCTGTATTTTGTAGCAACATAGCAGTCTTGCTTGATACGCTTAAAAAAAGAAATACTGAGATAAAAAGCCACATAAGATGGAGGAAATTTTGTAATAAGAGTAATAATGAAACTTATCTGCTTTCTAAGTTGTAGCCATTTGGAACTCGAACTTGTCAGAAGCATTTTGTCCAATACTATAATCATTAAGCCCTTCCTGATTCAATCTAGAATGGTTTTCATCACCCACTTAAACGTGAGTTACATGAGATATTGTGCCATTAAAAAATAATCCTGAACAATTCAGGAATGATTTTATTTTTTCTGTTTACTGAAGAGATGGCCATAAATCATGAGAATATTCATGGTATGAGAAGGATTTCAAAGTTAAAATAGTTAAATTATAAAACTTATTTGTTAAGTGACATCGAAATTGAACAGTGGTCAAGTGTACTCACTCTGGCTATTGGGTGTGTATAATGATGATATATGCGCTAAAAAGTCTGCCTTCTTCTACCGAGCGCCCATAGACCAGAGGTAGAATTGCCGACTGATGCCAATTTGGTCAGGTTTCAATCTTGGATTGAAAGCAATCGGAGTCTAACCATACTGATGAGTTGTGATACAGCGAAACAGATCTGTCTGCGGATGACTACATATATATATATATATATATATATATATATATATATAAAAAATAATTTGTTTGAACATTATTTTTTTTCAGTAGATGTTCTGTTTTTAATCAAACAGTATATTTATTTCTCCCAACCTGATTATTTATATTAATGATCTCCCAGATGTAATGAGATCCCAAGTAGGCATATACACTGACGACACTACGGTTTACTCTCGTATCTATCAAAAATCTGCTGAGGCTGACAAAGCAAACCTCGCTGCCGAGCTTAAAAAGGACTTCCAATTGTAAGAAATGGCTCTATAACAGACAATCACTCCTACCCCCCCCCCACACACACACACACATTAGCATGGATCAGGCTAGTCTCCCTGAAAGCAAAAACACTGCACCTCCTCGGCTTAACCCTCAAAACAGACCTCAAGTGAAATAAATATATAGAATCCATAGTTAAATCTGCTAAGAAAGTAGATTCTCTGTGTAGGGCCAGGAAGTTTTTCCTGCCTGAAACAATTCAGCATATATTTAAATCTACCATCCGCCCGTGCACTTAGACTGCTGCTATATCTGGTCATGTGCTCCTGCTATCCACCTAGGTGTCCTTGACAAAATCCAATGGAGAATCTGTAATGTGATAGATCCCGACTTGGCAGCTCAGATACAGTCACTTTCTCACTGGTGCAATGTGGCTTCCCTGTGTCTCTTCTACAAATACTTTCACAGCTTCTGCTCCGATGAACTTAGCTCAATAGTGCCCCCCTATATATAAATTTACTCGGGCCACAAGATTAGCAACTAGGTCCCACCCTTTTACTGTGAAACCAATAAATTGTAAACCCAAATTGTACTCCAGCAGCTTCTTTTCTCGCACTTCCCACCTGTGGAATTCCCTTCCATTTACTTGCTTTCCTGACAGCTACAATCTCCAAGAATTTAAATGTAAAGTCAATAGTCATCTCCTATCTCACTAACCTGCATCCTCTCTCTCTCATGCTTTTTTCTCTGTCCACTCTACTCTCATCAGTATTCTCATCTTTCTCTTACCCACTTCCTGACATCCCCTATAACCTGTCACTCTTTCTCATAACTTTCCTCCTATGTAAACCTCTGCAAAACAGTAGCAGTAAAATGTCTTGCTTGGGGTGATATGATTATATAAAAAAAAATTTACAATAAATTATGAAAATGTGTGTCATTTGGCATGACTTGAACCTGCAACTCCTGTCAACATAGGGGAAACCACTAGTTGATCTAATGCATTTTATTTGCTTGACCACAAGTAATTCCACAGTCTAATCAGCTTGTTTTGACTTAAATTAGACTCTGGAATCATTTGTAGTCAAGTGGTCAAAGATGCACCAGATCAATTGGTGGCTTCCCCTATGCTGGTCGGGGTTGCAGGTTCGAATCTTGCTGAATGATACATTTTCATAAAGTTTCTCATAAATAATCTGGCCTGTAGAAATAAATATGTAAATATGCTATTTGATTAAAAACAGAATATCTGCTCAAATATGAATATTGATTAAAAATAAGGTTTAAACAAATAAATTAACTATGTCAGTTGTTAAAATTATTTTGTTAATCTTCAGGATTTTTCATAACACACACACATTTACATCTATCTATATATAATGCTCTCATTACAATTGAGCTCTCTAGAGAAGAAAATTCTAAATAATTTCCACTTCTGTGATATATGCGTGACTCTTCAGAAATTGAGTTCTTTCGGTGACTGGTGTGTGTAGACACTGCTGATATACAACACGTTAAAATTTCTCTTCTATGATTCCATGCACCTATGGCTTAGAGGGATAGCGACTTGGACCGACACCAAATTGTTCGAGTTTTGATCCTGGCTAGAAGCAAGTAGACGTGTCTAGCCACACTGACGAGCTGTGATACAGTGAAACAGGCTTGTATGTGGATGACTAATATATATATATATATATATATATATATAGGAATGGTAGACTTTGAAAAAAAAAACAGTAGCTACTCAGTCAGTCAGTTAAGTGCCATACGTGATACACGCTTGGGCGATCATGTCTTGAAAGAGACATGACTGACTGGGCAGAAGATTATCCCGCAGTAGGTTGCCATTGCTTTCTGCGGTAGACTGGTTGCCGACCAAGGCTATAGAACCCAATCTGTCCTATTATTTAATCCATAATGGGAGGGAAGAGATGGATTAATACCCTTTCCCAAGGGTAATTGCGCGTAAGTGAGCTGACATCCACTGTGCCACAACGCTACTCACTCATCTAAAAAGTAACAAATTCTTGGCATTAAAAACACATTTTTCCCCGCTTTTTTTACAGTGAAGTTTGCCTTGAAATCACTCAAGGTAGAGGGTTACAGAGTATGAGACATAGTTTATATTGATGGGTGCAGAATATAGCAGTTAACTGTAGACTTCAACAGGTGAAGATTTTAGTGATCAGGGAAATATTCTATTGGGAATCAGTTCCCAATAGCAGTGGTTCACAGAAAGAAGCTTCTGGAGTGAACTTAGTTCTCACTAATGAAATACAGAGGGAGTGAGGGTGGTTTGCTACTATATGAGTGGTATACCAAGTTGAAACCATGAAGATTACAACTGGTAGTACTAAGGAATATAGTTTGTTTGAATACTTTCTATGGAAAAAGTGATAGTGGTGAGAGTTTTGCCATTTCTCATCTGTAAAGGTGGGGTTGGAGGGTGCAGTCAGTTTTGGATTCTCTTTTTTTTTTTTTTTTTTTTTTTTTTTTTATCATCTCACCCCAAGTAAGGCATTCCACTGCCACTATTGTGCATGGAGCTACATAGGGGAAGGTAAAGAGAAGGAGTGGATAGACATAGGGAATGTCAGGAGGAAGGTGACAGATGAGTAAGGATAGTGAGGATGAGGGTTGGGCAGATGGAAAGAGTGTTTGATAGAATGGGAGCAGGTTAGTGTGTTAGGAGGTGTCTATTGACACTGGACTCTTGAGACTGGAAACTGAAAACTTTGTTGCTCCTGCCCAAATATGACACCAGTACTCCATTTTAGGCCTGATCTGGTTCTTATGTTTTGGTGCAGTGGATATAGACTCAGAATGAGAAATCGAAGAGCCGATTTCAAATTCCAGTTGAATCCATTGCATTCACTTATGTGCAAATACCCTTGGGAAATGTATTAATCTCTCCCACTTCCAGCTATGGGTTAAATATCAGAATAGATTGGTTTCTATAGCCTTGATTGGCAACCAGTCTACCACTGAAAGTGATTCACACTTGGGCTATCATGTCTCAAAAGAGACTGATTGGGTAAAAGATTATCTTGCAGTAGGTTGTCATTAATTTCTGCGGTAGACTGGTTGCCACTCAAGGCTATAGAACCCAATCTGTTCTATTATTTAACTTGTAACTGGAGGGAAGAGACAGATTAATACCTTTCCCAAGGGTATTTGTGCTTAAGTGAATGCAATGAATTGAACTGGAATTTGAACTCAGCTCCCCGATTTCTCATTCCGAGCTGATATCCACTGCACTGCAACACACATTGTGGTGCAGTAGATATCAACTTAAAATGACAAATCAGGGTGCCAAGTTCAAATTCCAGCTGAATTTGTTGCATTCACTTAAGCACAAATACCTTTGGGAAAGGTATTAATCCGACTCTTCCTTCCAGTTATGGGTTAAATAACAGGACAGATTGGGTTCTATAGCCTTGGCTGGCAACCAGTCTACCGCATAATGGCAACCTATGCGGGATAATCTTCTGCCCAGTCAGTCATGTCTCTTTCAAGACCTGATCACCCAAAGCATGTATCATGTATAGCACTTAATTGACTGACTAGTGATTTTTCTAAGCACAGCTTAGATGTGGCGCAAGACTGAAAGTAGGAGGTACATCAAACTCACTACTCTGTTGTAATGGTTCTAGAGGTAAGCTTGTTAACCATTACACAATGTTGAGGTACCCTGACTATATAAGTGTAGCTTAGATGTGTGGAGTACCTAGTAAAGATCGAATTCACTACTCAGTCGTAATTATCTAATGAGACAAGCTTGCTAACCATGACATCTCATTAAAGTGTTCATTTGTATAAATAGTGGTATCAGTACAACCCAGTGTTTTCAGGAAAATCATCAGAAATAAAAGCAAAACAGAAGAAAGGCTAAAATTTAATGAAATATATATTCTATAAAACAGGATCAAAATAAGTTTGGATGTAGAAAAAGTCTACCTTTCATTAACAACAAAGTTTGAGTGTTTATATTTTTGAAACAAAGAAATACTTATGACTGGCTGTAGAGAAGCACTTGTTTTTGGAATGTCAGCCCTGTGTGTGAGAAAGATAAAAATTTTTAAACAGCATGGATTTTTAAAGCAGCTGCTGCTACTATATATATCCTCTACAGCTAACATTTGTGGTAGTAGGGCAGGTCAGTTTTCAGACTGTCGTATTGCACTCAATTTGAAAGTACGAGTTTTGCATGATAATGGCAATTTTTTTTTTTTTTTTTTTTTTTTTTTTTTTTTTTTTTTTTTTTTTTTTTATTTTTTTTTTTTTTATAAATCTGTACTGTTTTTTGAGAAAATAAGTTTAAAGGTTAAGTTAAAAAAATGTAGCATTGGAATTTAATTCTGGTTATCAGTGAAAGCCTTTATAAAATTTATTATATACTGAAGCTTTACATATGGACAAGATGCATGACACAAGCACATTATTATTAAATCATTGTGCCATAAATTCTTTCCGCCTGAATCTATCCTGCAATTACATAAATCCACCATCCGCCCGTGTATTGAGTACTGCTGCCACATCTGGTCGGGTGCCCCTTCTATTCTCCTGGGGGTTCTTGACAAAATACAGCGAAGAATCTGTAATGTGATTGATACCGACTTGGCTGACCGCCTGCAGTATCTCTCTCACCGGCGTGATGTGGCTTCCCTGTGCCCCTTCTATAAATACTTTCATGGCTTCTGCTCTGAAGAACTTAAATCACTGGTGCCTCCCAGATGTGAATTTGCACGAGATACTAGATTGGCAACTAGGTCCCACCCTTTTACAGTGAAACCGATGAAATGTAACCGCAATTTCTACTCCAACAGCTTCTTTCCTCGCACTTCCTGCCTGTGGAATTCCCTACCACATGCTTGCTTCCCTGACGGCTACAACCTCCAGGAGTTTAAATGTAAGGTCAATAGACACCTCCTAACACCCACTCTCTCCAGCTCTCTCCCTATGTACATCCTAAGTCGTCTATCACCCTCCTTCTGACATTTCCTATACCCAATCCCTCTATGTAGCCCCCTGCACTATAGTGGCAGTGGAATGCCTTGCTTGGGGTGACATGATTAAAAAAAAAAATCAAGACCTACATTTAATTCAAAGGGAAATTGTACTGAACAATTTAGCTTCATTATGATGTAATATATTATACTGTGCAGTAGTTTTAGTGTGAGTTTCAATAAACGATACAAATTTCAAAAATTTGGTCTTATAATTTGTGCCCAACGGTATTATGGTATTATATACACTTTTATCTAATTTTATTTATTAATTTTATTAATTACTATTTAACAAATCTTATTTATTGAATAGCTTTTTTTTTTTTTTTTTGTAATCTTTGACAATTTCTTTATTGTTTTTACTTAACAAATACAGTAAAAAATGCATATTTTGCTTCTGGGGATTAATAATACAAATTCTGGTTTGACTATAGTTTTCATTCAATGTATGTAATATGTTAGTCTTGTTTTGTTACGTTCCTGGAATAGTAAAATTTTGTAGTTGGTTTCTAAACAAAATAAAAACTCCGGAAATTGTCTGTAAATTTTTACAGATGAATTGTTTAAATGTTATGATTCTAATTTTTGGTATCAGTACTTACAAAAAGGATGTGCGTTGTGGTACAGTGGATATCGGCTCGGAACGAGAAGCCGGGGAACCGAGTTCGAATTCCGGCTGAATCCATTGTATTCACTTACGCGCAAATGCCCTTGGGAAAGGTATTAATCCGTCTCTTCCTTCCAGTTATGGGTTAAATAGCAGGACAGATTGGGTTCTATAGCCTTGGTCGGCAACCAGTCTACCGTAGAAAGCAATGGCGACCTACTGCGGGATAATCTTCTGCCCAGTCAGTCATGTCTCTTTCGAGACATGATCGCCCAAGCGTGTATCACGTATGGCACTTAAAATAACAGGACAGATTGGGTTCTATAGCCTTGATCGGCAACCAGTCTACCGCAGAAAGCAATGGCAACCTACTGCGGGATAATCTTCTGCCCAGTCAGTCATGTCTCTTTCGAGACATGATCGCCAAAGCGTGTATCACGTATGGCACCTAAACTGACTGACTTACAAAATCAACCTTCCCTATTGTGCCAGTTGTCTGAACTCCTTAAAATAATCACAGTAAACTGTATATTGATCTGACTTCAAGATTATAAGAATTTCTACTCTCTTAACTTTTAGGTAATGTATTTTTACCAGAAGTTTTTTTTTTTTTATGCTTTTTATCAAAATATTCTATACACTCTTCCTGATTATACTTGGTTTGGATAAAGACAATTCCAGTTGATTAGATATGTGTTCCATTAAGACAGATCAAAGTTAGCCGTAAATAAAATGTCATTGGTGAAATTTTATTGATTTCACTATTGGATCATGTTATTTGAGTCATGGCAATTATGTGAAAAATCATATCACCTAAATGTCTGCCAAGGCTTTGGTGGCTCATCTCCACTTGATGGTCAAAATGTTTGATGATATCTCTGTATTGTTGCTCCTCAATCTCACCAATATACCTTATCTCATCCTTCAGACGTTGAATTGTTGGTTTAAACCTTACTTTTGAGATGAACCCAAAGGAAGAAATCTAAAGGCTTCAAGTTGTACGATCGTGGTGGCCAGTTGACATCATTGTCTTGAGAGATGATGAGACTTGGGAACTTCTCTTGTTTGAATGTCTATTTTCATAATAGGTTTCGATAACTTTAATGCATTGTTTGATTGTTAATCTTTCCATAGTTAAAATTGCCAAAGACTGAAGTTGTTAAATCTGGAGGAAATTGAAAAAAAAAAATCATTAGATGCTTAAATTTAATTCACATTTGAAATCAGTTCAAGTTTAGTCCTTGGCATGACGGTAAACTGCATCCGGCAGCAAGGCCTCTAATTGGGAGGTTGTGAGGAGCATGGAACCACCTCTTAATTGCTGTTGTTCTCAAGTCCATTCTGACCCAGAGTGGTAGCACCTGTTAGGGCCCCAGCTATGGGCAAATAGGTAACCTCCGGGTCAAAACACTATGAAAGTATAAAAATAGACCTTTATACAAATATTTACATAAAAATAGACTTCTATAGAAAAATATATTATTTTGAAGGAAAAATATTACCAACAATACATTTTTAAAGAAAAAATTATTACCATTACCCATTTTCGAAGGAAAAAAAAATTTTTCAGCAAAACATTTTTGAATAGAAAACTAGAAGACATTTTCAGTTTTTTAAAATAAAAAAGAATAAAAACAAAATTTTCATTGAAATCTCACTAAATCAACTTTCTTACTATAACTGAACATTAAAAGAAAATACCTTCACTCCCCCACTCCCGCCATTTTGGCATTAAATAACCCACAGAGGTGTTGATATGCCATAAAACAAAACTCATTATGTTCAAGTTATTGGAACATCCTATATTCAAAATATTGAAAAAAAAAATGGATTTTGAAACAAAATTGAAACAATTTGTTTGGTCAAATTGTAAAAAGTGGGGAGAACCAAGAACATTTCAGCACCTCCCTATGTTATCTTCTTTTCTGGATCCATATGTATTGTAAATTGTAAAATATTTCTGGATCCATATGTATTGTAAATTGTAAAATATTTCTGGATCCATATGTATTGTAAACTGTAAAATATTTCTGGATCCATATGTATTGTAAATTGTAAAATATTTCTGGATCCATATGTATTGTAAATTGTAAAATATTTCTGGATCCATATGTATTGTAAATTGTAAAATATTTCTGGATCCATATGTATTGTAAAATATTTCTGGATCCATATGTATTGTGAAATATTTCTGGATCCATATGTATTGTGAAATATTTCTGGATCCATATGTATTGTGAAATATTTCTGGATCCATATGTATTGTGAAATATTTCTGGATCCATATGTATTGTAAAATATTTCTGGATCCATATGTATTGTAAAATATTTCTGGATCCATATGTATTGTAAAATATTTCTGGATCCATATGTATTGTAAAATATTTCTGGATCCATATGTATTGTAAATTGTAAAATATTTTCAAATTTGAGTGAGGTTAAGCGGTTGTTAGCTTTGATAAACTAAGTAAGTTGAAAAGAAAACTTGCCCATTAAAACTGTTAAACCTGGCAATGTCATGAAAGCATATGGAATTATACTTTTGTTTTCTCTCTCTCTCTCTTTCCCTAATATCTTTACACCTTACCTTACTTCAAAATAAAAACAGTGCAGTATGAGATACGCTTGGGTGATCATGTCTCAAAGAAGACATGACTGACTGGACAGAAGATTTTCAGTAAGTTATTTATTACTTTCTGTGGTAGAAACCAAACTGTCCTACTGTTTAACCCATAACTAGAGGGAAAGTAGCAGTTTTTTGTAAGTGAATGCAATTAATGTTTATCCCTTACCTCACTTAAAAACAGCTTTACCTCGCTTAGAAACGAAAGCGACAGCTTTACCTCGCTTAGAAACGAAAGCGACAGCTTTACCTCGCTTAGAAACGAAAGCGACAGCTTTACCTCGCTTAGAAACGAAAGCAAAATTTTCATTTCACTATTATGTATCACTAAAATGTTCATTCGTTTTCAATAATGAAAGCAAGAAAATTTAGTTAAAATTCAAGAATTATCTTTGCGGTAATGTAATAAGAACATCCTGTCTCACCTCTTGCTTTTCTTAACCATGATAAATGTTTTTAGTGCTGAAGCTGAATTAGTCAAATGAACCTTCTTGATTTTCTATTAAGAGTTGTTGCTTTATCACAATCTTATTTCGATGATATTTTCAGTTTAAATGATTTTTTTATAAAGTGACAACTTTTTTTCATTAAATAGGTCAAGTTAGTTTGATACTTTGATATCATGTATGTTTGAATTATTTTGGAGGGAGGCTTTAAAAATAATTAAGATGTTATTTCAGTAAGAAATAAAAAAAAAAAAGAAGCTATATCATATATGAACATAGTAAAAATTCGTCCTGAACCTTATCAAAATAATTAAAGTTCACAAAATATTTTTTTCTTTTATCTCTTTTTTTCGTTTTCCATTTACCTTTGTTTTTACTTCCCTTTTTTGTTTTTTTTCTTTCCTCTTTCTTATTCTTTTTTTCTTTATTTTATTGACAATGATTACATAATTTAATAAAACATTTTCTTTGAGATTTGACAGGAAAAATCACCTGTCAATATTTTAAAATTATTTACTTGGAAAATATTTTATGCAATTTTGAAATTCATCAATAGAAAATGTCTGAAGAATAGAAAAATGTAAAGTTTAATGCTATTTTTAGGTGTGAACACTTTTGGTAAGAATTTTTCTTGGCTTTTAAGGTTTTTTTTATTTTTATTTTTTTGTAAGGTTCTGTGATTGCAACCAATATCTATTCAATAAGTCTTTATCAATTTTCACTTTTTACCTTTATATTAATAAATTTTAAAATAAGAGTAATTAAAAAGATCTCATTTGGTGAAATTAAATATTTTCAGACGTCAGACAGGTGAGAAAATAAATTGAAATCAATGAATTAAACTGGCATGTATCATTTTAACTATATTTTTAACTTTTTTTTACTACTTTTAATGTGATAGAAAAATTTTTTAGTAATGAATAATTAAATCCTTAAATAAACTTAATTTGACTCAAATATTAATAAAATTAAAATAAAAAGAATGAATAAAACTAAATACAAATGAATAGTTTAGAAATATTAAAACTGACATGTTAAATAAATTCCTTAACAAAGAATAAATAAAATAAGCCCTTAGGAAAGAACATTCAATCTTGAATATTTTATCTTTTATTGTAACAACTGCTTAAAATGAGGGAAAATACTGGTTGAGGGAATTACAATTTTTGTTTGTTTTTTGTCCTGGGTGTCTTTGAAGGTTAAGATCCAATGTATATACAAAACAAATATAAGCTTTGTGTTGTTTGTTATTAGATTTGCAATATGCAAATGTTATTTAGTCATGCGGATTAACCTGGAT